>JAZHYW010003085.1:0-45852 GCA_037355805.1 Ixodes ricinus
AATCAATAGCTACAGGACTGCTCGACACAGCTTATTGAATCAGGGGGCAGCTTGCGCCATCTAGGAAGTGTAGTAAAAACCGCTAAATAGTACTAAAAGAAAATACTTATGCGCGAACTCTTGCTATTCTAGTACCTACTACACATACAACAACACACACACCACCAAGATACCGAACACTACTACAGGCAACGTTAACTACAGGCACATACATGTCAGCAGTACAAGGCACAAACAACTCCAACACAACACATCCGCGACTCTCTACTCTAGCTACCCCACCGACCCAAATCGTATATATGCCCTACCACATCCTGACAAGGATTAGGCAAGTGACTGTTGCTGTTTACTAGATGAATACAAAAAGTGTTTGCAAGTATTATTGGTATACTAGTGGTCTGTGTATTTAAATTGGCAGGCTAGACACCTCTCTTAATCTAGCGCTTCGAAGGGCAACATGATGTGAAAGCAATCGGCTAAAGTAACGCCACACGGCATGCCCCCGATCAGTTTCGGTTTCAGATTCACACAGTGATAAACTTACTCAAGCCATGCTGCCTCATGCTCGTTCCGCGCGTGCAATAGCAGCAAAAGTTACAACAATATCTTCATTCCTGGACAGTAATCGGCTAAAGGTAACATAATTCGTACTCTTGTGTTGTTCAACTCGTTCTTTTTCCCCTTAATTGTCGCGGGCAAACGCTGGCGGCGTGCTTTCCCGTGTTGGTCGAGTGACCTCGCTCTACTTTAAGAACACCAAATTAAACATATGTAAAAAAAACAAAAAACGTATTGGGGTACAATTATATATATATATTAATAGAATAACCGAGATTTTTTTTTATGTGCTGCATTTGGAGAACATATACACGCCTATGTAATTATTTTAAATCTTTTATTTTTGTGATGACAAAGAAAAGGTTGGCACTTCCCAAGCATGGGGACACTTCATATAAACAATGTGTTAAGCTTAAAACATTAGGGCATTACAACAAAAACTATAGTGTTTATATATATAAAGTGGCTATAATGGAGACAAAGTGTTCAGGTGGCAATTATTTGTATTCTTTTATTTTCCAAACCTGATATACAATTTTATATTGAAAATATTTTCCTTTAAAAAATAACTAAACGTCTTAAAACAACCGTGTGGGTACTTCTGAGTCATTGTTCAAATGGAAATCTGAAAAGAAGTATTTTTCCAGCACTGGTCTATCAAACTATAATAATTATAGTAATTATACTTTCTAAAGCCAGAAACAACCTTGCACCCTTCTTATTGGCTGCCACCTTTGAATATGAACCAATAAACTTACATGAAAACAGGAAACATTTAACCAAAAAACAATGTTATGTATGCATTACAAACATCAAATAATCAAAATATGAACACCAGTCATTTCATCATTCTAAAAAGAAATATGCGAAAATATGAACACCAGGCATTTCATCATTCTAAAAAGAAATATGTGAAAATATGTATAACACAAAAAAGGATATGATTTGCACCAAGCAAGATACTGGGCCATAGAACCAAAGTTTCAACAATAAAAAAGATATGAGGGGGTACCCAAAAGTAACTGGAATGAATTTCAAGAGGCCAGGCGTTCGTAGTACCAGCATCCGCCTCTAGCAGCGCTAAGCGGCATCCTTCCCAAGTCAGTTTGCCGACCGGTGTCGTCTGCTAAGGATCTAGCGGCATGTTGTGAATTTTTCCCCAAGCGCTTCAAAATCATTTTTAGTTTTTTGCAATGTCCGACTTGAAGGACCTTACACATTCACAAAACGGTTTCCTTTAAAGACTTTTCATACGAGCGAACAGAAAAAAGTCACACGGGGCGAGCGGTCCTGAGAATACGGGAAATGGAGAAGCAGTGTCATGGCCATTTTGCTAAAAAATTGTTGCACTGACAGGGCAGTGTGTGCTGGGGCATTGTTGTAATGGGACTATCATTCCCCCTTTCCCTCACATCGGGGTATTTCTGCCTTCCCGAGTTTCGCAAGTGTCGCAAAATTCCCAGGTAAAACACCTGATTAACAGATTCACCAACAGGAACAAACTCGGAGTGAACAATGCCCAAATGTTTCGATGTTTTCATCAGTTAAGGACGTTGAGGGCCGCGCAGAACGAGGTTGGTTGTCGCTCAATAATTCACTGGCCTTAAAGCGAGAAAAGCACTCATAGACATGAGATTTCTTATTAGCATCTTCTTTGCAAGCTCTCTGAAACATTACAAGTTTCCGGCAGTTTTTCCTAAAACAAAATTTCACGGCAGCATGCTGTTCCTTGATATCAGACGCAAAAAAAAATCAAAAAACGATTTTGAAGCGCTTGGAAAAAAACATTTATAGCAGACAATGCCAGTCGGCAAACTAACTCGGAAGGGGTGCTGCTAAGCGCTGGTAGCTGATGAAGCTGGTACTACAAACGGCCCGCCTTTCAGAAATTCATTCCGGTTACTTTTGCATCCACCCTGGTATGATTGACTGTGCCAAAAGCTTTCGATATATGCAATGTTTAAAAAAAGATGGCAACCAGTCAAATAGGCTCAATAGACCTCATGCAAAATTGCTTGGTGATCTGACAACACTGAGAGCGTCGCCATTTTAATGTTGGCAAGCGTCGTCGGTACCAAAGCACAGTGGAGGCATCGGAGAGAGCCGTACGGGCAGTGTGCGATAGCACAGCAGCTGTGTTTTCCGCCTTCTGACCATGAAATGTGGACGAACAGTTTAAACAACCTACCGCGACTGTCTGATGGAACTCTAGGAGGCCTCTGCATGCTGGCAACAACCTCGTCGAAGCACTGCAGCAAGTCCTACGCCTTCACTGTGGAAGCTTACACACTGCAGGTTGTCGCCAGCGGGTGCATAGGCCTCCGAAAGTTTCGTCAGACAGTTGCAGTAAGTTGTTTAAACTGTTTGTCCACGTTCTACGGTCTGAAGGCGAAAAACACAGCTGCTGCGCCATCGCACACTGCCTGTACGGTTGTTTCCAATGCATCCACCGTGCTTCAACATTAAAATACCGACCTTCTCAGTGTTGTCAGACTAACAAGCAATTTTGCATCAGGTTTATTGAGATGAGGCAATTTTCTCTGTAACATCAAGCAACATCGGCCAAAGTGTGTGCCCGAACAATGGCGGACTTCGATAATTGGTGCTGCAGCTACCACACTCCGTTCACCTCTAAGCTGAGACTGCGATGGAACCTACGTCCTCGTTAGACCAGTCATGTCTCTGTTTCGCCACGTCATCACGCTCCCGCCCATGTCCATACCCCCGCTCAAAGAGCGGGGTCAGGGGATAAGAGCAGTGATGTGATTGGTTGTAGTCATTTTGGAGCAGCTCTTGGAGCAGCCAAAGGTTCATTTTGTAGAAGCAAAAAAGCTTTTTGAAGCATAACCGCACACTTCATTTTCATTTATGTCACTGCAAATGTGAGGAGGAGAGACGGCAAATATTAGGAGGAGAACAAACACTAGCTGTTTAGTTGCATGGTGAAGTACCAGACACGGTAACAAGACGGCTGATGAAGGACTGCGCAAACTGCCGTGAATGATTATTTTAGGTACGTAATCCCACTGAACAAATATTAAAATACAATCATTTTGAGTACCAAGATTTATGTGTCCTTCAAGTTCTAAGGGGAAGGGTTGTAACGAAAGTGCAATTCTTGAATCGGACAAAAAACAAAGCATAAAAAATAAACCTACAAAAGAGTCCATATATACCCCCTTGCACCACGTCTCGCTCTGGAGGAGTACCTTTCCCCTTAGCACGCAGGTGTGCTGCGGTGAAAAAAGACACGCAACATCGCAACGCCTAGTTCGCAATTGTTGCTTCACTGCAGTACACCAGTGTGCGGTGAGAAGCGCGATCAACAAAGCTAACTAACCCACCAGAAAAGATCACGAGACTTATTGCGAAACTTCCGAGCACTGTCAGTGCTTGGTGCGAAATCAAATCTAATAGTATGTTATTTGAGGCGATTATCGAAAGTCCTGAAAACCTGCACTAGCCTACCCTAAGAATCTGGTCCAGTAGCGAGGCCAGCAGCTGTTATATTTTGCACAAATGGCACAGCAATCACAGCACTGGGTGATAACAGGGAGGTGGCTGATTGGTCCGGCAGGCACTGTAGTCTCAGCTTAAGGGTGAACAGAGTATAGATGGTGCACACTTTTGAAAAGGGTCTATTCAAAGGTAGCTGACAGGCTGTCGGTGGCTGCAATACAAATAGCAGAAGCGCGCACTGCAATGTTCACTCGTCTCCTATCATTTTTATATAGCCTTTGTTCTTGCCATGGGCAACACTGGATCCCACCGCTGCCGGCATGTCGTGGTCGAGACAGGTTAACGACGACAACTGGTTTACTGCATACAATACGTGGTCTTGTGGGCTGTCGGGCTAGTGGCATCGATTACATGATGGGCCTTGTCTGCTAACCCTCTTTTGCGTCTTTTTACTGGTGCTTGCAGCATGAGGTGCTCGTCCGTGGGCTCCGGTGTTGCAAACAGCAGTTCTGAATCACCATAAAAAGAAAAGAAAAAAGAAGAAACAGGGTGACAAACCTGTAACAATGTAGCAAACAGAGATGTTTTACACTGGCTTCATACGAAAAATCTTTTTGAACTTTGTGACATTGCAAGGCAAACACAATTTTGGAAGTTTCACGGTCTAAACCAACAAGCACAACAAAGGATTGAAGATCCATTCCGCTGCTTGGCCATGATCTGAAGAGCAGCTGAAATCTCGTTACATCTTGAAGTCGCAATAGCTCCAATTCCAGTCTCTCGAATTCACGAGCAGCAATGCTGAAATAAAAACATGCTATTTTTGGTATGATCACCACCAAAAATACAATTATTCATGCTATATAGACCCAAACTTTTGGAGTCATAACATGCAACAATGCCTATGCCTTACGTTGATGCACCTGGAACCATACATTACAAAACCAGAAAAATAAAACAATCAAATTTTGTTGTCAATTAACCTTCTGAACCTGCAGTGATTATGAAATTACACTACAAGCATATACAGATGAATTAAAAAGTATGTTTAATATCTATCTTGAATGAACTGCTACATTTTATTGTAAATATCCCATTCTTGCAAGCACATCAAACGCAATGATTGAAATGTGACATCTTGGGACGTTTGGGATGTGAGTCACCTCACCATGGCCATTGCTAGCCTGGCTGCAAGCATACCAGTTGACAGTGTCACCAAATACTCTACCAGGAAAAATACATTTGTCTCTATTCATTTACGCCAGCGCACCCACAAAGCCAAATGTTGTTCTCCTAGTGGTGTAGACACCACGCATCTGAAAGAATGCATGAGGATCACACCGTCCATGCTGTACAGTAGTCATGCCGCACCAAGAAAGGGGACTGCCGTGGGCACACCGAGATACCGGGTTTGCCTAGACAGTAGAGACAGCTGTCTCAACTTGTGCTCCAGCTGTCCGCAACCATAGATGGCAACAGTAATCTATTGTTGCCATCAATCGTCCCAATAAACAGATCTCACTAAGCGTTCCACGCATGTGTGACGCCGCCATAACTTTAGTTCACAGGAGGCAGTACATGAGACGGCTCGTGTCATCTCGTCACGCGCAAAGCTCCAGCGGGGTTTTCTCACATGCAAAAAGACTGAAGTTCCTTTGGTGCATTGCGGCAGCGGCGGCTTAACGAAATTGGCTGGTGAGATAGGTCTATTCAAAGTGAAAGACCCTGAGGCTGCAGCGCATCCAGCCGTTCTAACCACGCAAACCCTATTCGTGCCAAGGCCATTGGATTTTTATGGAGTGAGATATTTTCATAGTAAAGCATTTGGTGTTATCATGTCACACCCTAGTGGTTGTCAATACCCATGGGCTATATAATTCTTCTTCCCTTTCAAAGAATTCTGTTACATCTGAAAGATAAAAGGTTGAAAACAGGGATGGAGAAGAAAATCACAAGAAAGGAGAGGTGAAGCAAAGTGACTGACCGGATCGTCCTGGGCGAGCCAAGGCAGGACATCTGTGTGTGAGGAGCGTAGGCTAAGGTGGCGCGTTGCCCAACCTGGGGGCCCTTGAAGGAAACCTAGCCCGGGCTTCGCTCAACTGCCAGGACCCCAGTTTCATCAGACACGGGGACACCTAGCACAGCCAGGCATGCAGGGGGCCTGAACCCATGCTGGGCTGGGGGCTCATGGTGATGCCACTCACAAACACCCACAAGCACACAAGTCTCCTGTGGCGACGCAACCCTGTAAAAAGGTATTCAGTACATGAAGTAGATACTGATCGAGCCAAGTGAGACACACACTTCAACTGAAACAAAAAAGAAGGCACAGCTCAGACATATGATGGATGCCCAAGTGCCGTTGTCTGTCACGTCCAATGTATTTTACATGCTCCAAGTGAACTAATAGTGATCATAGATGAACTCACAGCTAAAAAGTAAAATGTGCCCAAAATACTGAAAGCTGAGCTAAAGTATGCACAGCTTTCTTAACCGAAATACCTAATAATGTTTTTGTTTCACTTGTCTTTCTCATTAAGTGACACCTCGTTTTCAGCTACAAATGGAATGTGCTCATGTGAAACCTATAACTTCATGCTAAATCTGGGTCATTCCTCCTCTGCAGTGTGCTGGCTTGCTCAAAATGAAATCAGGTGGTCTTATCTCGGTCTCAAGAAAAAGAATTGTCAAGGCTAGTGCAGCCTTAGCAAAGCTTTTTCTTGAGGCTTCCTTAGATAGACCGACAGAGTTACTTTTGAACAAACGAGCCAAAAAATAGATTATGGACAACAGAATCAAGATTAGACATTCCACTGAAACGAATAGCCAAGTGAAATCACCACCTAGCTGAATGCTCAGGCGATCGTAACCTGCCTACTCGATAGCCTCCACCAAACACTCTTTTCATTGCATCAGCTGGCAAAGTAAACGTGAAACACATGCACGATAAAGACAGGCATTATAAGATGGTTCCCACATCAAGTGTAGCTGGCGTCCTACGACACTGTGACATGCCACGTCCCGATGTCGCATTGTGGTGAGCTGGCCAACGCAAGCAGAAATCGCAACCGCATATTTTGGTCATTCCACAGCAGTGTCAGCTCTATGCAGTTTCAATGTTCTCATGTTCTGCGAAGTTCCTGCAAGCACCATGAGTGACAAGGAAGATGTTGTGATATCACCATCTATACTACAAACAAACAGAGCATTGCTACAACGACAATGATGCCGAGAAGCGGTGCTAAAATGCTGAAAGGTTTATTTATTTATTTATTCAAGTTCCCTTAAAGGCCCTCGTTGAGGGCATTACGTAAGGGGGGTACAAAACACGAAAGTATAAAACAGTAACAACGACATATGCGAATACATGGGGTGTTGCAAAAACAAAATGGCATTGCCACGAGCAATGGCAAACACACAAATTAGTCTGGGTACATGGGGAGCAGTAGGGGATGAAAACATTGATACATTGCAATCAGTAAAGGACAAGACAAACAAATAGAACGGCACAGTGGGGATTAACAGAAATGAGAAAAAAGAGCGTGGCAAAATGCGGCGGGGTCCGTCTGGGTTACAATAAGTGAGGGGAGGTCGTTCCAGTCTACAATAGTACGAGGGAAGAAGGAAGAGTTAAAATAGGTTGTGCTGCCTGAGATGCGGAAAGCGTGACTCGGGTGATTTAGCCGCGATGAAGATCGCCTGGGGGGTAGGAGGAGAGAGTCTTGGAGCGCAGGGAGGCAGCAGTAAATTTTGTGAAAGAGACAGAGTCGCGCTATCTTACGGCGGACGTTTAGTAAAGGAAGGTTCAGTTCGCTCTTTAGGGCGGATACACTAACTGACCAATCATGTTTTTTCAAAATAAACCTGGCAGCGCGGTTCTGTACCGCCTCGAGGTGATTTAATAAGTATATTTGGTGAGGGCTCCAAATGGCCGCAGCATATTCCAATTTGGGTCCAATGTATGTCTCATAAGCCAATTTTCGCACGAATGGGGGAGCCGATTTCAGGTTTCGTCTTATATAACCGAGGCAGCGAGACGCCTCAGCGCATATAGCTCGATGTGAGCGTTCCAGGTGAGATCGTCAGTTAGAGTCACACCGAGGTATTTATAGGACATGCTACTAAGTTCGACTAAGTTATTTTCTAATATGTACGAGAACTGAGATCCTTGTCGTTTTCATGAAAACTGGACTAACTTGCATTTCGATTTGTTTAGTGTCATTAACCACCTGATGCACCACGCCTGGATTTCGTCCAGGTCTCTTTGAAGTAGAAGATGGTCTTCAAAAGAAACTATCCTTCGATATAGGACGCAGTCGTCAGCAAAAAGGCGGATGTTAGAGGAAATTTTGCCTGGAATGTCATTAATAAAGATCAGAAAAAGTAGGGGACCAAGAACCGAGCCCTGGGGAACTCCCGAGGTAACCTCAGCGCGGGAGGATGAGGAACTATTATTTGTGGTGAATTGAGTGCGAGAGGAGAAGAAATCGCGGATCCAGGAGAGAATGAGAGGGTCAATTCCATGACATGAAAGTTTGGCAAGTGGGCAACGCGGTCGAAAGCCTTCGAAAAGTCTAAAAATAGGGCATCAGTTTGGTGGTTGGATTCAAAATTGGTGTATAACTCGTGGGTGAATTCTACGAGCTGCGTCTCACAAGACAGTCCCTTACCAAACCGTGTTGCTTGTTGTAAAAGACGTTATTAGCCTCAAGATGAGATACAACATTTGAGTAGATAATATGCTCTAGAAGTTTGGAGGCTACGCAGGTTAGAGAAATAGGGCAGTAACTCAAAGCCGAAGAACGATCCCCATTTTTAAAGACCGGAACGACCTTACCCAGTTTCCAGTCGGATGGGAGGCATCCCTGCAATAAGGACTGTGAGAATATTTAGTATAAAAATTCGCTGGACACTGCTTTGGTGTAGTGAAGAATTTTGGGGGTGATGTCGTCAGGTCCTCCAGAGGATGTCAATTTCAAGTTGTCAAGGAGTTTCGCTATTCCAGCACATGAGATGTCAATAGGTTCTATAAGCTCGTACGGTAGTGCTGGGAATATAGGGACGTCGGCGTCTTCTAATGTAAACACAGACGAAAAATAGTCGTTTAATACTGTGGCACAGTCCGTTTCAGATATTGGGGAACCGTCCTCATCGGTTAGCTGGGTAGAGGAGGAGCGATAGTTAGGGGATATAATCTTCCAGAATTTTTTAGGGTTGTTACGCAGGATACTAAAAAGATCCTCAAAAAAGAACTTATGTTTAGCCAGACGAAGGTTCCGAGTATAGGTCTTAAGGCACAAGAAGTATGCATCCCAGGCAGCGTCGCAGTCCAGATGCCTTGCTCTTCTAAACAATCGCTTTTTTTTTATTGTTAAGGGACCTTAATGCTTTGTTGTAGCATGGGTTGCAATCATCGCTCCGTACATGGACGGAGGGTACAAACTAGAGTGCCTTCATGTGCGCTTCGCACAGAGTGATGCCAACTGCCTGTTTCCCTTTCCCACACCCTCTCCCGCCGCCATTTTGTTCCTCATTGTTTCCCTGTGCGCCGGAAAGTGGCCTTTGTGTCAATCGGTCCTCCCATCCGAGGGGCGAAAATGCTAATCCTCCCTGCGTGGGTTCCACAACGCTGCTCCGAACTTGTGAGATAAGGTGCTTGTTTCCGGGAGGGTTATAAGCCCCACGAATTATCACCGAGAACCAAAATGGCTGCTGGTTTGTCGGCGAGTGGTATTACAAAGGGTGGCATCACCCTAGCAAAGCGCACATGAAGGCTCCCTAGTACAAACAGGTCAACGAGATTATTTAACTTGTTTTTAAAGAGCAACCAGTTCTGTTCCACGGTCCTAGAATAAAAACTGGCGGTATACAACGGTAGATATGCAGAAAGATTGCTGTTTATTGCGTCGAAATTGGCTTTGGAGTAGTCCTTGAGAATTTTTGAGGACGGGTTTCTATAATGGATGGGTAAGGATAACTCCACGGTCAGCAAATCGTGGTCGCTAAAACCTTTCGTTTGGCTAATTGATGCCACCAGGTCTGGGGACGTCCTCAGAATGAGATCAAGGATATTGTCTTCACGTGTAGGTTTGTTGACGACTTGGGTGAGATTATGGTTTAAGCATAGATCGAGAAAATCCCTGGCTTCACAGGACCCACTAGTTGTTAGACTAAGCCAATCTATGTTAGGGAAGTTAAAGTCGCCAAAGACTAAGACATTTGATTTTGGGTACCGCTCATTAATTTCAAGCAGCAGAGAATGAAGCTCGTGGAAAAACGTGCCGCTATAATTCGGAGGTCGGTAGCAGACACCGATAATAGTTTTTGTGCAGGACGATGTGACACAAACAAAAGTAGCCTCGATATTAGAGCTGGTAGTAATATGAAAGGAAGAAATGCATTTTTTTACCGCTATTAGCACACCATCTCCTCTCTGTGCGGACCGATCACATCGGTAAATATTAAACATTGAGTTAGGGGGAGAAATTTCGCTGTCACTTATCTCGGGCTTTAGCCACGTTTCTGTAACAATTACAATGTCCGAATTATTATCTTGAATAAAGCCACTGAGCTCCTCACTATTGGGAAGGAGGCTACGGATATTAGTGAACGTGACTGTATGGTTCGAAGTCTTTATACGTCGCGTAGAGACGGGCGGCGGTGACCGATCAGAAAGAGGTCCTCGCTGCTATCTAGGAATCTCTGTGACGGAGTCCGCCGCAGAATCATACTGGAAACACTTGTCGTTGACATACTGTTTGTCAAAGTGAATTTTGAAAATGGAGTTCAGTGATTTGCCATAATAAAAGAGTTTAGTGCGAGCCGTGCGCACCGAAAGCGAGAGGTCCTCACGCACCGCGTACTGAGTTTCCTTTAGTTTTCCTCCAGAGAACAAAATGTTCTGCTTGTCCTTGAAGCGCAAGAATCTCACGATGATCGGTCGGTTTTTGTTAGCCGAGAACTTTTCCAGCCGGTGGGAGCGCTCAAGGTTACCGGGGCTTATCTCGACGCCCAGGCTTTCTGCACAAAGCCGGATTACCTTCTCCTCCGACTGGGTCCATGTTTCTGTCTGCGAGTCTGGAATGCCAAAAAACAGCAGATTTGACCTCCGCAGTCTATTCTCTGCGTCATCGCACCGCGAATTTACCTTGTAAAGTTCCGACACAATACCGCCAGAGGCCTCATGGTCAAGAACGTCGCGGACGGGAAGGGCCTTCACTGCGGCAAACTGGGCCTCGAGAGCTGTCACTCTATCGGAAAGTGCACTCACATTTTCGTCGGTAGACTTTTGAGCGCTCTGAACCCGTCCAAGCTCGGCAAGCACATCGATCTGGCTCTTTTCTATCCTGGTGATAATTTCAAGTATGCTACCCAACTGAACCTCCATAGTTGGGCCTGGGTTTGTCTCGATGTCACCCGACATTTGCAGTAGTAATAAGGACAAATAACGAACATGAATGCACCTGACAAGGAACGCGAGCACATGCCTACGACAGTCAGACAGGTCGTAGGGGCACGACATTGCCATCAAACACAAATTGTTACTTCGATAACAGGCGGAGGGGACCAACCTGAACAAAGGATAGGGTTAGCATCGTTTCTCGAACGATGTCGTGCCCCAACTGGTCGTCCCGCGTGGTGGGCTTTTGTAGCGTATGCGGAGGCAGGGGTCACCTGATGTCCCCGAGCTTGCGTGTTGCCAGGCGTCGAAAATGTACGCGTCCAAGTCAGGCCGCGTGAGCCGCGCGGTCGGGGAAAGCATTGGCGGGCCTGTCGAGACACGCTCCGTGGGGATCCATGAGTCATCCCGTGTCAGCGGGTCGTGCAAAAGATTTCCGGGCGAGGGCGGCGAAGTCGTAGCAAGGGCAGCGGTCAGCAACACCTGAACAAAGGATAGGGTTAGCATCATTTCTCGAACGATGTCGTGCATGTTTTGGTTTTGTTGCATATTTGGTTTGGCTTCAAAGTTTAGAAGGTGAAGAGGAATTGCAATGGCCAGGGTCCTCTGGGGTAACAGGCGCTACAAAGTCACGTAAGCAGTGTGGAAGGTGTTAGCTGTGCCGGGGCTCATATGACGCACTGTGCCTGTTGTCAGGCGCCCGTCACTATATACCTCGAACAGTGCAAGAAAGATGTGGGTAGGTAAGCAGTGAGAGCCAGTCAAGTAGCACCAAAACAGGACCTGGAAGGGTACATGGGCTCATCCAGCTTTAACGCCAGAGAGGCTTGAGCCAAGCTGGGCTTTGAGTGGAGCCTGAGCAGAATGCACAAGGGGAACAAGACAGGCCTTCCTTAATGTCAGTCACAAAAAGGTGCCTACCGCACAGTTTTGCGTATATAAAAGGTAGAGGTTAAGACGCAGTCTTTTCTCAAAATAAGCTTCAGTCACTTTCCATGATCCCGGGTGGAGCTTGGGGTCTCGTGAAATGACAGCCCCGCTATGTACAACAACAAATGCCAAAAAACAGCCCCAAAAATACAAGAATGCACGAGGGAGGCTTATTTTCGTCGTTCACATTTTCTGCCTTGTATAGGTAAGCAACGCACACTTGTGTTGATTGCTGGCAACCGGCAATTGAGCAGGCATTATCAGTATACTATGCTATGCTCCATGACACCTATCCAGGCAGGTCAGTCATGAAGAGCTTGGCAAACACTATCCTCTGGTACCCCGGTGTTGACAAAGACATTTAAGACCATGTAAGAAGGTGCAAGACATGTGCACAGTCCTGTTAAATGCCTCCGGTGTAGGTTAGGGTCCGCTGGTCGGATACCAAGCAATGCCGAACACGGCTCATATTATGCCATACTGCTGGAGAGTTACGTAATACTGATCGTGGTCCACTCAGACACAAAGCAGATGGAAGCATCGGCCAATATCACAGTGTAGGACATGCCAGCTGCTCCACGTACGGGCAGCCGTCGATGGAGCTTCGTGGCGCACGCGTGCTCGTGCACGCTGGTTCTTCGCCGTAGGGTCTCGAGCAAGGAAGCCAATGAAGACAGCGGCCGTCATGTAAACGCTACCTTCTTGGAAGGCCGGAGCTGGGCGGCCATCTTGCGTGCTGACTATATTCCATTCATCCCTAAGCTGAGACTGCGGTGGAAGCTACGTCCTCAATGGACCAGTCATACATCCCTCTTTCGTTACGTGATCACGCTCCCGCTCATACCTACTTGCTGAGGACTGGGTCAGGTGATGAAAGGAAGGTGGCTGATTTGTTCGGCAAGCACATAGTTCCCACTGCAGTCTCAGCTTAGGGGTGAACGGGGTATAGGGCAGCACGTCTCAATGCAATGAAATTTCGTAAAGTCCAAAACCGGGTACAGCAGAGCGACCGTTCAAGGGGAAAAGATCAGAGGGTATGAAAGGCCACGTCTTGCAGGGCAGACTGGTAAAGTGAACGATCGCCAGCGTTGGAACACTGTGAAGGACCTCAGGAGCTTATTTACTGTCCTCAAAGAACTAAAGAAACACAAGCATGGGAACACTGCAAGAACCTCAGAAGCTTATATGCTGCCCTGAAAAAAACTAAACAAGCATGAGCGCAATAACGTCGTGAGAAACCGCAGGAGCTCTTTTTCTGCCCAGGAAAGAGCTAAACAGTCGAAAGAACGGGATGGGCAGACGCATCAAAATATAGTAGCAGCCGACGCAACAAAATGTAGTGGTAGCTGACGCACCAAAATGTGTGATTCTCTGATGTAGAGGCGACCATGTGGGTGGTTCGACGATCAGGCTGCTACTTGGTGGCAGGAGACATCCAGGAAGGGCCGGTAGAGCGGCAGGGCTGGGATGCCCTGATGGGTGACGATGCAGAGGCGATTGACTTTTAGGTCTAGGTTTAATGAATCATAGAGCAGAACATCAAAACTGAAGAAAACGACCGGCGAGAGAGGCGCGAGTTCAGGCTTGAGCTGGCACTTGTAGCAACACAAATAGTGCCCGTGACGACGCAACAATCTAGTAAGAGTGAAGCTATACGCACTACGTCGTGCACTTCGACCGGAAATGGCAATATGCACTATGCGGAGAGCATATGCCATTTGGGTCACCCTTTTCGGACGGCGCGTGTATCACTGGTGAGCGCGTTAAACCAAACCCCCCCTCCCCCCCCCCCCCCCCGGCCCGCATTCACGCCACTTCGCTGTGACAGTGTGCAACTGCTAATTACAAAACTTAACCCGTCCAGCCGGCAACCCAAGCCCCGCTGTCCCCGATTACACCTCCGGAAAGAAAGTCGCATACCATTTAGTTCTGCAAAGTTTCGTCAACAACAATCCTTTTTTTTTTTTTTCAGTGTTAATCATGAAAAATAAATGTCGTAAATATCGCCAAATGCCCAACAACAACAAAACAAAAATGTTATAGAAAGGCAAAAAGAAAAAAAAAAGTAGGCCCATTGAGGATCGAACTTGCGTCCACTTGCGTAGGAAGCGGATACCTTAACCACTATGCCATGCCTCTTTTTTTTTTTTCCAACAAAAAACAAGTTTATGTACATATTGTACCCATTCGTTTTATACAAGTTTCGCGTAGTGCGTGCGGCAATTTCCTCTAGAGGTGCACGACGTGTGCGTATCGCTTTACTATCTAGTAAAAGCCAATTACTACAAGAGTAAAGCTATACGCACTCCGGAGTGCATTTCGGACGAGATGGCTATACGCATCTGCCGAGAACTCATGCCCGTCGGGCATGAGTTCTGCGCGTGTATCACTGGGGAGCGTGTTAACCCAGCCCCCTGCCTGCGTTCACGCCGCTTCGCGGCGACAGTATTGGCTGCTAATTACAAACGCAACCAGTACACGCCGCTTCGCGGCGTCCGGCCGGCAACCCAAGCCCCGCTGTCCCCGATCGCACCTCCGGAAAGGGAGTCCTCATTTAATTCTGCGAAGTTTCGTCGCCAACATTATCGCAAAAAAGAAATGTCATAAACATCGCAATGTGCCTCAATAAAACAAAAAAAAAGTACGCCCACCGGGGATTGAACCCGCGCCCACTTGCGTACAAAGCGGACGCCATGGCCACTGAGCTATGCCATCGCTGCAAAAACTCGTTGTGGCCATTCGTTTTATACGAGTTTAGCGGAGTGCGTATAGCCATCTCCTCCGAAATGCACTCCGGAGTGCGTATAGTTTTACTTCTTACTACAATGCCACTGCACTGCAACCCGCTACTGAATCGGAAGTTCACGCGCTACGTACGTACAGCCGGGAGATCACAACCACGACGGGTGCAGCTCAGAAACCCAACCGCTCCGAGATTGAGGAAAACAGTACGGGCAGACACAGTCACATACCTATGAGCATGTTTACCCTGTCGATCACCGGTCTCAGTGTTCAATGGTTCAATGCGATCAGATATACCACTAATTACTTTGTTTCACACTCTTGCGACCGAGTAATACCGAGAGAGACCAGACGGGTTTTTAAGCCTTTTGCGACTTCTTGGGACCGGATGCGCTAAAGCGGAGCTGGTGCTGAGAGATCGCAAGGGGCTTAAAAACTGGTCTGGTCTCTATCGGTCGCAAGAGTGTGAACGGGCCTTAAATGCGGCAAAAACAATATCCTTACCTCATTTCGGCAAACACTCACGACAGACCAAACGCGTCGTTCGTTGTTGTTGATGCCAAGCCAGGCACAGCTGATGAGAACCAGTGTTGCTGCTCGTGCCGACAAAATTTGTATTCCACCAATTTACGCGAATTGCCCAACAGATGTGAACTTGGCGGATCTTAAAAGATCACGAAAGCTAAGGAAGAACATAATTTATAGTCTTTATGTAGTTATCTAAGTTACTAATATCATTTACGACTGCCTGCATGTGAATATCAGATTTGAAAGTGACACTCTCCTTGTCGTAACCTGCAGAAAGGTGGTCATTCCACAGCGGTTTGGTGTCGTGACTTTGACCAACGGCTGGTAACTCGCCTTTTGGGTAGTCAAAGCCTCCAAAGCGCCATTTTACCACCACGGGTTGTCATTTTTTCTTAGAGTGATCCACCCAGCACCACCGTGACGTCACGTCGCGGATTCGAATGCGGATTTGGGGCTAAACCCTTTGTATCGGGGGATCTTAACTAGGGCGCTGGATCTAGCCGCTCGTATTATTTTCCTTGCCCGTACAGCTGATGATCAGTGTTGCCATCCCTGTCTAGCAGATGGTGTCGGCTAGAAAGGCAGCTGGCTAAGGTCTACCCACACATCGAACCAGAGCTCGGCATTCTGATGTCCCCGTGCGCTCTCCTCTCCTCCTCTCCCCAGTTTCTCGGCGCATTGATTTCTTGAGTCCGGTCTCGTGTCATGGGAACTATATTTCTTACCTCATCAAATAAGCATTTCATTGAAGAACGACAGGTCCCAAGAGCCGGCACGTAGCCAGGGGGGGGGGGAGGGGAGGGCCCCCCCCCCCCCGAAATCTTCCATTTCGCTGGGACCTCCTCTCCCCCCTCCCCTCATGCAGCATTTTGTCATGCATGCCCCCCCCTCCCCCCCCCCCCCCCGAAACAAAATCCTGGCTACATGCCTGCCCAAGGGGTACCTGTGGGATCGGTGATTTCTCAAGTTTTCGTTTTATAGAACTCCCATTTTGCTGTGTGGAGTAAATAACTAATCAATTGTTTAATATGCATGTTTAATTCTCTTTGTGACATCATACAGACGTTTGTATCGAGTCACTGGATTATTACAAGTGACGGAAAAATCCGACGCAGCTTTCACTAACGTTCGATGCACATATGAATCTCACCGGTTTACTCCAGTCCTCCACAAGAGAAAAGGAACGCGCCTGAAGAACTTGATATCATGAGCATTTATCAAAATAAGTGGGTTCTAATTGCACGACCGGAGTAAATATTGGACAGGATCGGCACCAGTATCGTCGTATACCTTGTGGCACACCCGAAAGAGAAAATGTGAGGTTGTCAAGCTCACATTTATCACGCTCTAACAAAAATGTTAATTGTAATTCGAACAGATTTCTGCACATGGCTCGCGATATGACGCCACATCAGCTGCCATTGTGGTGGGCTAGCTTCCACAGCCCAGCACGCACGTTGTCGTCGCTTCGGAAATTGAGCACGGCCGGCGCCATATACACACAAACTCTGAAAATGGCACCGGCCAGAATCCCTTTTCTGGAATGAGGTATTTCGTGCCACCGAATGCGTTCTTTTCAGCAAGAGCAAGTAGGGAAATGACCATCAGCACGGTCCGATTAAGTCACACTTTAGGAATTAGGGAAGTTTTAGAATAGGGGGCTTCAGCGTTTTCGGTGCCCCGATCAGCTTGGGGCATCGCATTGTGCGTGCGTACAAGTTATGCGCATGCTCTGTCCGGCACCCTTAGCTGCCGAAAGCGTCGGGGATTCCTATGTCTAAACTTTCTATTGTTAGGCAGCCTTGGGTATCCCTTGCCTTGCCCCTCCTCACGCTTAGTAAAATTACACCACGAACTTGTTCTATTCTAACACTCTAGTAAAAATGTAGCTGTTTTGTTTTTTTGTTTTTTTACGTTTAGAAGAATAGCAGTTGCAACGCAGTATACAAAACTTGCAGTAAGCGACTATGGTTAGAGCCGGGGACAGGTCAACGACCTCGCCGTTTTGCTCACAAAATGCGCAAAGGGGATGAAGGAACTAGACATTCTGTTTTACCCACGCAGCCGCTGCTGTCTCGCGAGCACTCGCCGTAATTTCCAGCGTTGGTCTACTGCTAGTTTGGCTTGATGGCCTCATCCAAGCCTCGTCCTTTGTCCCGACAGGATTTCTTTTCCTGTGACTCACGTGGTTCCTTCCCTCGGAAAAAAAAATTAAAATAATTAAAAGCACTTCATTGCAAATAACCGGAAGATTTTTTTTTTTTTCAAAGTTTGTTTTGTTAAAAGCACGGTGAAGAATTATACTGAAATCTTGTAGGAAACATAAGAAGTAATTCTTGAAGAGAAGCTAGACAGCCCTTTCGCCGCTTTCTCGCTTGTTGGAGCCCTTTTTCCTCGACCGTTGTTCGGCTCGGCCGCTTTCTTTCGTTAGTTTCTTACCAGTCAAGTTGCGAGTTGGAACCAAGTTCGCGACTCCTCTCCTCCCCCTTCCACCGGTAACGAAATCAGTCTGTCGTCTGTCTCTACATACTCCGCATTTCGAAAGACACGTGTATCTATTTGAAGCGCCACGCTCGAAAGACGAAGCAGCAGCCGGCTCTCTCTCTCTCTCTCTCTCTCCCCCCCCCCTCTCTCAAGAACCCTCTGTAAAGTGGGTCTCTTTGTCGCCTTCGTCGTTCACACATAGAGTCGGTCAGCGAACACTGCACTAAATTCTGGAAAAAAAAAAAAGTCTTGTGGGAGGCAAAAAGAAGCAAGAAATCGAGACTCGGTGATGTGTTCAAGACTGGTGGTGTTGCGCTCCCAGTTTGAGGGGAAGGGGTGCCCTTGGGACCTCGCGGTTTTCCTTGGCACCTCGCCGCATTCAGCCAAGCACGAGTCCTGCTCGCGTAGCGTCTGGGAAGGAAAGAAAAAAATAGATTGCGGACTCCTGCAGCCCGCAGACCTGCAGGAGCCAGCGGTCTGCGGCCGCGTCTGCTACTACAGTGTTGCAACGGATACAAGGGCCCTGGGTCAACAGCCAGCGGCCAGAACCCGCGTGAATTTGTTTCAGTCTGAACCCCGTGTTTAGTCTGATCACGCGCATCGGCCGAGACTCTCAGGCGAAGAAGAAAAAAAAAGAGAAAATCCCAAAAATCGGCAGAATAAGAGGAGAAAAGAAACAAAGGGGAAGGGGAAGGAGAGCGATTATACTCATATAAATCGCAGCAATTCGTTGGCTTCTCTTCCCGTTTTTATTCCTTTTTTTAATTATTTTTGTGCGTGCGACGGGCAGCTGCAGTTTGAGCTTTTGTTTTGTTGTTGCTTTTGAGAGGTCCTGGCTGCGGAGAAGGGGCAAATTTTCTAGTGCGGTGTGTAAGCTAAACATTTATTTAAAATCCTCGCCGCCGCTGGCCGCGTCGTATAGTTCTTGGTCCCCCCCCCCCTTTCCCCCCTCCCTTTCTATTCTTTTCTGGGATGAAGATCGATACGAACCAGAAATCTAGAGATGAGGGAAATTTGCGGCGCTTCGAAGACCGGGTTTCGTCCTCTGTTTCTCTTAGAGCTCCGAAGAGAGGGAAGGGTTCTCCGGATCCCTCCTCCCGCCTTCTCGCAATGCACGCATTCCTACACACATTCGAACGGGCACGGAAGTTCCCATTTTTTGTTTGTTGTTGTTTTCTGCCATAATTTAACTGTCTATCCCCCTCTCTCTCTCTCTCTCTCTATGCGCGCGCGCGTTTATATTAGTGTTGTTTTACGTTGATCTTAATAACGAGAAGGGTTCCGGAACGTAACCTCGTTTACGTTGGCTCATCTTTCTTCGGCCTTGTGTTCGGCGAGACTTACCAGGAAGCCGCAGGCTGCTAAGGATAAGGCACGCCCCAGTGCAAGCGCTCCACAGTGGTGCCGCATTCATTGGCGTTCTCGGCCACGAAGCGCCACGGCTGGCGGCATGATTTACGCTGACACGCCCGAATATTGAGCGGGCATGCTCCACGCACTCATCCCGCCGCCTATCAACCACCATCTCCACCGCGATGACGCGCTTCGGCGGGTCGGTCCGCCCGCCTTGTGTGAAGCGCGCTCGGTTGGCGAACGTCCTGCTGCCGTTGAATTGTTCCTTTAATAGAGCTGCTGGTGGCAATTGGGTTCAAGGAAAGCACTCAATCTCCTCGTTGAGGTTCTGCTCCTGACAGTGTTTACTTGTTGCCGCCTTGGCACGTTGGCTCGTCAAATTAGTGTGGATGGGATTGTTCGTGTGTTTACTTTTGAAGATTGACTTTTTCTTCGTCTATTATCTTCTTTCTTTTTCCCGGTGGGATGAAGGCTTAGAAAAGGAAGGTTTGCGGCTTGGGGAGCACGCGTTTAATGATTGCCGATTTCTCAAAGGGAATATTGAGGCGTAGGACGGTAAATCTTTTAAGCGTCGTGGGCGGTTTAATTTAACGACATACATGAAAGAGAGGGGGAATGGAAGGGGGAAGGGAAGCTTTATATTTATATATATAATGAAGGGATAGCGACATACTTTGAACGGTGGCATGGAGCTTTATCACGTGGTCATATATACTACGTTTTGGCCTCATCCGTATATGCAGCAGCCGTCCCTTCTAGGTTTCAGGAAGCTGCACGGAGCGGGGGTCTATCTCTGGCCCTTGTAATCATTGCTTATCGCCTAAGCAATAAGAAAAAAGAGGAGGAGGAAGCGGTTAATTTTTTTTACGTTTTATATCTTACGCGGAAAACGCCATATCTATGTCGTTTGAATTATACCTCTGGTGTTATTCAACACTTTTTCGTGACACTGTTAACGCAAGCACGGCTTTTTTTTTCTTTTTTTTTGGGGGGGGGGGTTGGTTGTTGCCCCCCCCCCCCAACCAACCACCCAAAGAAAGAAAGAGAGAATATTGACAGGCACTGGTAATTGCCGCATAAATTAGGCCCCCAATGAAGGCTTCCTGCCCAGCCAGTAAATTTTAAAGCAAGATTTGATTCAACGAAAAACACAGTAAAAAAATGAAAAGCCCTTTGCTTGTTCGTGCCAACAGTGCCGAGTCACGTACTTGTGATTTCTACCGAATCGTCGGGAGAAAAACGCTGGCCCAATTTCCTTCATACAGTGGGCACACAAACCTACATATTGTAAAGCAAACTTTGCGCTGCATATAAGAAAAAAAGACGCGGCTAGCGATTTTGGTTTTCCAGGCTCTTCCGTCTTTTTTCGTGGTTTCCTCATTTATTTCCCCTGTAGCTGTCTTCTTTTTTTTTCCTTTTTTAATTTAAGTTCCTATTTTTTTTTTTTTTACGTACAGGTTTCGAACGTGTTATCCAAGCCGGACTGTAAACCACCCCTTTCGCTCACCGTCAGGACGGCAGGACCAAAGTTTAAGCTATACAAAACATTTCGTTTCAATAAAAAAATTAATAACAGTAAAAACTAATTTGTCGGAATGGTCGTACATAAAGCTATCTGCTTGAAACCCCGCTATGTATTCTGTGGGCGGCTCCGCTATTCGCTGCGACGTTCTTCGCTTCTCCCGCTGACGTGACTGCTGCTGCTGCTGCTGCTGCTGCTGGGATCCTAAAACCGCCTCCCGCATCTCCGTGCCCGAGCAGGGCGCACATTGTCAAGAAGAGCGCCGATTTCTTCCTCTCTGGAGCGTTGCCCTCTTGGTCGGGGTCAAAACTCCTCCAGACGTTTCTGAAGCTTCCGCGTCTTTTTTTTTTTTTTTTTGTTTTGCTTCTCCGCCCCAGGCTGGAGACTCGCCTTCCGGGACAAATTGCAGCGCGCATTATAGCAGCGACGAGCGGAGAACTTGTGCGTTGTTCCACGCCGTGTGGGTGGGTGTGTGTGTGTGTGCGCGCGCTTTTTTTTTCTTTTTTCGGGGAGTTCGTTTGCCTTGGCATTGTGGACTTTAGCGAGATGACTTATTGACCCAACTATGTGTAAACTCCTAGTATTTTTGTGTGTGTTTTTCTTGTTGTTTTTGCTTTCTTTTTTATGTGCGCTCGGCTACGCTCGATTATTTTTCTTGTTTTGTATCTCTCTTGTGAAAGATGGACCCCGAAATCGATTAGAAGAGCTTGAGGCCGTTTCCGTTCTTTCTGGGTGGAGCGCGCTGGACGGTCCTCAAACGGGCTTCCGTACCCCAAGAAACATTGTGTACGTTCTGGGCTGTCCTTCAAACGGAAACCGCGATGTCGTCATACTGCGATGTTTGAAGGACCCGAGTTTTCTTCGCCTTGATGCGACGTGATAAAAATAGAAGGGGTAAAGAAAACACGCTATCGCGTTTTTTTAGAGGCAATTGTGCTGGAGGATTTAACTGATCCGCCCACTTTAGCCGAGATGTTGTAGTATCTGCCAAATTACAACTCCCGTGTGTCCTCGCCGCACCCCCTCGTGTTGGGGAGTTTTAGCAGATCGCATTTTCCTAGAAGGATATAGGTGTCGGGAGCTCCGCGTGCTGCCCTTTCGAATCGTGCTTTACAGGGCACGCTCCCTTGAACGGTGTCGAGCAGATCGGTGGGGTCAAACACAACGTGCTCCCATTCTCTATTATCGAGGTATAACAAGAAACTAAACTTCCATAACCGGCACGTGCTCAATTGTGCTCTATTTAAGTGACCCTTCAGCGGGTCCCACCCTATTACACCGAAATTCCTCACGCATAGTGTATTTTGATTTATGGTGTTCAGTATGCACAATAAACAAAAAAAAAACACAAAAAAAAACACCGAGCGTTTGCCGAATGTCTTTTGGGACGGATCTACGGGGAAAAGGGTCCATAAATCAAATCGATCATTCGGCGTTTATGATAAGCTTAGTCTTGACACCTCGCTAAGGACTACATCGGGGATGATGGGAATATAAGCACATGTCACGATAACGAGCTGTATTTTCGAGGATATATGCTATCAGAAAGGCTCAGGTAACCACAGAAACGTTTCTTATGATGATACCGCTGCACTTTTTCTCGGTTTCGTGCATCGCTGCTTGCTTATTTACGTAATATGTTTTCCCACTTTTACGTGCACCAGCTCGGAGCACGTGGAGCAAAAGCTCGCGCTGCAGAACCCAGGGATCCTGGGTTCAATCCCCACCCCTGTCCGTTTCGAGCTGGATGAGCATCGTACCGTCGTGCGGTCGTGTGTCACTACTGCGTGATGCACGTTAAAGACCTCAGTGCTTATCGGTCGTACTGCACTGTCTACATTTCTAATCTACAGCTAAGACACCAGACACCCATTGAGACTGACTAACTTCCGGTTGTATACACATACGCACAACATTATTTATGGGGATTTTAAACCCCGTCTTCTTTCCTCGGGTGCGGGCGTGAGCTCAGTGGCTATGCAGTACTATTGCTATAGAGAGAAAATGGGTTGCCGTTTTTTTGAAACGTTGCCGCGTGATATCGCTACTTTCGAGCTCAGCCAATAGTCTATGCGGACGGGGATTCCTTTGGCGTGCCCGTATAAGGCACCCGGAACGAAAGGCTCTGCGTTTACCTTCCTCCAGCTGTGTGCACACGCTGAAACGGTTGTTTGCGAAGCACTCTCGAAGAACGATGGCTTCTGTGAACCTAAGCTGACAGACTGTTTGCCTAAAGACGGCAGTCTAAAGACGGCAGTGCCGGGCTATTGATTATTTTATGGACTTTTCTAAATGTCAATAGAGCTTGCGATATCTCCGGCCTCTGCTTCGCTTGGCCCTTGTATCCACGATTCTATATGCTGGGTCCGACGAGCAGAGTTCCTGCTTGCTGAGCAGTTGCGGGAATTGTTACTTGGAGAGATTTGCGGCGACAAGCGAACCGATGCACGAGGCGATTCTTGGATCGGGTTTTCCTAACGGCGCTTCCTTCAGACGAGCAGTTTCTTAAGCACTACATCAATTGCGAATAAGTTGCATTTGCATTCGTTTAGCGTTGCTTCGTTCCTAACCCGTTTAGTTATGTGCTGAGCATCGTGGGTAGAATATTCGGTGGGGGGGGGGGGGGGGGCAATGTGAAAAACAATTAAGTGACAAAGGCACAGTCCCTCTTCGTATCGCTTCGTATTTTGGCCCCTTTTTTTTGTTCAAAAGTCCAGCAGTTCGTTCGCCTACTGTAGTTTTCCATCGCTACTGTGCTTCTGTTCCAGTGTTGCCTGATGGAAAATTAGCGACAAGATTTTGGAAATCTGTTAAAATACTGGGTCTTTGGTGTCCTCGTTAAGAAGCCACTACACCAGACAAAAACTGTTGAAATCTGGGAGAAAATGCCACGAGACCCCAAGCAATTCAAAGCGCTGCCGGTGTCGCATTAAACTACGCGTATATCCAGCGTGGGGCGGCGCACGTATTCGGAAAAGCTTGTGAAGTAAGTCAAAGGGCCAATTTCGGCGCTCTGATTGGGGCGTTTTTATGTACGTCACATTGCCTGGTTTACGGAAGAGAAAGAGAGAGGGGGAGGGGAGTGATTCTCACGCTAGCTAGCTTCCATAGTGGCCGGAGACACGGAACGTGTCTCCGGTTACTATGGAAGTTTTTCACCAGCTCGCCTGTTTTTTTTACCCTTTTTTTGCCGGCACCCAGATTTTCTTACCCGATATGCGTAAGCATATCTGGGAGCCGCTAAAGACTAGCGCGAGAATCACTGAGGCGTGTTCACCGAAGCCTCGCCCCCCCCTCTCTCTCTCTCTCTCATATATATATATATATATATCTCCCCATAAACCAAGCGATGTGTGACGTCCACGAAAACGCGCCAAACAGAGTGCCGAAACTTGCCTGTTGACTTACTTCATAAGCTTTTCCGAATACTGGTGGCCCGAGCCGCTGCTCGACTGACGTAGAGCAGTAGAGCCCGAGAGTCAAAAGTTGAAGAGGCCGGGCCAAAAAAATAATAATAATAGTTTACAGAAAAGACGCTCGCACGGGACTACACATAATGTTAGCCCACTAACCGGCGGATAGATTTCCGACCGGCCCGATGGCGACGATATTTTCTTGTCTGCTTTTAAGATCAGTTCTTTGTTATCTTATCGAAACGTGAAACGTATACGTTTAAAGCGCAAAAAAAATGTTTATTTGTTTTCCTTTGATTACCAAATATTGTAGAAACTATTTCGCGCAGTACATGAACTATGCACAAAGCTTGTATTTCTCTCATGGTGACATTCCAACGAGCATGGTGATATTCGCGCTCAACTGATCCATTTTGTTTCACTGTAGCTTCGTGTCGTTGAGCATTGTGCATGAATACAAATGCATGATCCCTTTTACTCCTTTTTTTTCTTTTTTTGTCTGGTGAAATTTGATGAGAGCCTGGTGTCGCGACCATTTTTCGATCTGGCAACGCTCCGCTGTTCGGCGTTTTTCATTCGGTGTATTCTAGTGAATATATATGTTATTCACCGTAATATTATCTCAATGCGAATGGCGAAGCGCGCCATATACTGCCGACGATTAAAAACAGACCGCCTTACTTTTTTTTTCTACAACCGCCAATTGTTTTTATTTTACATAATTACAATAGTAGACAGAATAAGGAATTCGATTTTGTTTCTTCTACGGCTATCCGAAATCAAAAATGGTCAAAGCGTAAATATTTTATCGTTCGTAGCCACTGAAACACTCGCAGGTTCAAAGTAATAGATAAGAGCTCTAAAGTTAAAAAAAAAAAAAATTTAGAGAGAACGCTGTCTCCTTATTTTACCGGTTTCGGTAAACTCGCTGTGCGCGGTCATTCTGAGCCGTGCCTTAAAACCGCCGTTTATTTCGAGCGTTTCTTTTTTTTTTTTCTATTGATTTTCTTTTTGCACACGGACATGTATTTTCCTAGAGGAAAGGAAGGACTTGAAAGAGTTCCACCCGAGTGTCCTCTCGGGGTTGGGGACAGTGTCGTTTCGCAGACTGAGCGGGGAGGAAACGGACGCCCCTCTGACTGGCTTGCTGCGGCACCACTCCTGACTTGAGGCCCTGTGCCTTTTTCACCTGTGCTGCAAAGTCGCGTGTCCGGCATTTCTCTTAAGGCCGGTTCACACACTTGCATTTGACTGCGTTTGACTGCGTTGCGGCGAGAACCGAAAGCGAGTCACCGGCACATCTGTGCTTCGTATGAAGCGTGGAATCCAATTCAAGGAATCTTCTCGGCACGCGATATTAGAAGCAGGGATGTCCTGGTGTCTCGCTGCCGCAACGCAGTCAAACGCAGTCAAACGCAACTGTGTGAACCGGGCTTTATGGTGGCTCACGCGAACTGTCACGCACGGTAGCCTGAGAACGGTCACACCGCTCAGGGAAGAGCAGGTTTCCCGAACACACACAATCGTGCTTGCGCGAAAGAAACAACAACAAAAAACGTGTGCTTGTTAATTAATTGTGCGATGTTTATAGGCCAACACACTGTTTGGCAAACAAGCCCGCGTTGCCCACACCGGCTTTGGGCTCTCAGCTTGCGCAGAAAGCAGATTCGCGTGAAGCGAAGCATCTGCGCATGCGCAGTGCCTACAGCAGCGCCACGGCAGTGGCGTGACGTCGGTGGGTTGAGTTGGTCTATAGGCCGCGGGAAGTTAGTCATCTCCAGTAGGCGTCTGGTAGGCCCAGACGTCCCAGTGGGCGTACCAGTGCAGTGCAGACGTCCAGTGGGACGTCTGCACTGGCTCCCTGTAGATGGGAGCCAATGCAGTACCACCGCTAGCTTGGGGTCTTAAAGTTGCACCAGGCAGAAAGGATTCACGACCACACGCCGGTGCGATGCTCATCCAGATCGAAACGGACAGGGATGTGGATTGAGCTGTGTGCTTCCCATGCACGAGCGTTGATGGAGCGGAGCTGTCAAAGAATAACGACCTCGTACTCGTAGCCTTAGCGGCGTATGAATAGGGCAGAGTCGTATGTTGAAGATAGTTACTTGATCCATCTTTCTAAAGGTCCGTCCAGAAATGTGCTAAGGTTTCACTGCATGCGGCTGCAACTCCAGATTGGGGCGGCCGCCTCGTTTCTGTTCCGCAAGATATGGAGCAGCACGAGCTCTAGAATCAGAACACTACATGTCATCTCGCAAAAAAAAACTGCTGGGAAAAAAAGAAAAGAGAGGGGGGGGGGGGTGCTAACTACGTAGAAGGTTTTCAAGCACCACGACCCGGTGCCCGAACATGCAGTGTCCTTGCGCTTCGGCCGCGGGCCGCCCTCGATCAGTTTTTGTGTGGCCGTGGATGACCACACGAGGCCCAGAGTGAGCGAGCGCAGATGGCCGCGGCAACTCTTTGCTTACTTAAAAGAAGGAAGGAACAAAAACGTCGATGCTGACCCTCCCCAC
The DNA here is from genome assembly GCA_037355805.1 of Ixodes ricinus. Taxonomy (NCBI): domain Eukaryota; kingdom Metazoa; phylum Arthropoda; class Arachnida; order Ixodida; family Ixodidae; genus Ixodes; species Ixodes ricinus. The sequence continues at coordinate 26,905 of JAZHYW010003085.1, forward strand.
CTCGGCAACAGGACGAACAAGCGGCGGCTGCTCTCCGCCCGTTCGGCGGCCGACTACTGGCTTGGGACAGCCTGCATGCCACATGGCAGACAATGGTGCACCTGTTCTCCTTTGTAAAACATATAAAATAGCGCGAAAAAAGACAAGGACAAGAAGTATACAGGACAGGCGCTAACTTTCAACTACACTCTTAGAAATGCCTGCGCGTCTACTTACCCGCAAAACACCCGAAGAGCCAATCTTTGTGATCTACGAAATCAGGTCGGCGAATGATGAGGCGGAACATCTGTTTAGACCTCAAAATTAAGTCTTCGCTGTGGCATTACGCAATGCAAGCATGACGTTTTGCATTGCGTGATGCCACAGCGCAGACTTCATTTTGAGGTCTAAACGGATGTTCCGCCTCATCATTCGCTGAGCTGATTTCGTAGATCGCAGGGATTAGCTCTATGAGTGCTTTGCGGGTAAGTAGACGCTCACGCATTTCTTAGAGTGTAGTTTTCCTTGTCTTTTTTTGCGCTATTTTATATAGTTGAAAGTTAGCGCCTGTCCTGTATATCTTCCTGTCCTTGTCTTTTTTTGCGCTATTTTATATGTTTTACTAAGATGAACCAACTAGCCCAACAACGTACCCTACTGCTCTCCTTTATTTACGCGGTGCGAGCAAATGAGAGCGGGAACCTATAATGAGTGAGCAAATCAGTTCTGTCAAACGATTTTGTTTGAGGCTACAGGTGTAATTGAAAAGCTACCTTTTTGAAGAGACAGGCAGATTGAGGGCATGCCTCTTGATTGTGTGGTATCTCCAAATACCAACTGTCAAAAATCCGACCTAAGCTAAAAAAAAAGCATTGAAACATGGTCAGTATTTCAGCGCAGACATGTGTGGGTCAATGTCTTTGCTGCGCGCCTCGTCACCCGGTGTAAAATACCTGCGTATGAATTCTCAGTTAATTAAATCCAGCAGTCGAGGTACCCGCAATATATGACAAAGCCCTATTGCCACCTTTGTCTACTGGGCTGTGGAATGCCTTCTGAGCATGCGCAGTAGCTTTCTTCCGCGGAATATCAGACGGCGCGCATGCGTTCACAAATCACAGCTCACTGACTGTGCCTTTTATGCCCGAGTGATAAGCTCTGGAAAGGTCTATAGTCACCGCTGTAGAACATATTTTTCGTTTGCACGTTAAATTCATGTCTTTCATTGGTACAGGACCTCCCAGGTGGAAGTTAACAATCATCTACCCCCCCCCTCCCCTTATTTTTCATCTATTCTATAGTATCTAGATAGCAATGATTGCCTCCCTACGTGCTCTGCGGGGTGAAGTAGACGCATCGCCATCCTAATGCGAAAGCATTAACTGTCCGATGGAGCGAACCGGCGTTATCAGCTTTTGAAGCCGCGCCAAACGGCACCTAAATTACCCTGTCCCAGGGAGCGAAGGCTGTAGTCTGTAGCGGCGAATTCACGGAAAACTCTCATTGGCTGGCGCGCGGCATAGTTCCAAGGAACGCCACCCCACAGAGAAGACCTCTCCATGGCGCAGCGGCCCGGCCGCCGGTAAGAGGGAGAGGGTGGCCGGGTTCTCGCAGAGCGGCCGTGGCGGCCGCCCGCAGAGCCCGCCAAGGGCAGTCTACGCAGAGGCCGCTCGGCAGGGCTCATTCATTCATTCAATACTTTATTTTCAAACTTGTTTTCAATATACACAAAAACTGTTTGGACCCATAGCCGTTAAGGCTAGTGCGGGGTCCAATCGTTATTTAGGTACAAAAAGCGGCTGAATACAATATACTCATACAATGCGCAAAAAAACAACAACAAAAGAAATCACGTTCTAGAAAGTAATTAGCGCGGCGCGCAGCTTGTAGGAACACGCTACGTGTACGAATGCTTTCGGATTCCTACACGTTAGCAGTCTTAAGTGTCTGTAGTTTCTGTTGCCTAAATTCAATGAAGGCTACTGTCTAACCCAGGCACGTAGCCAGAATTTTGGTTCGGGGGGGGGGGGGGGGGGCATGACAAAATGCTGTATGAGGGGGAGGGGAGAGAGGAGGTCCCAGCAAAATAAAAAATTTCGGGGAGGGGGGGCATGCCCCCCCCCCCCCTGTCTACGTGCCTGGTCTAAACCCACATTTTCTATCAGTCAACGGGATAAATGAATTAACCCAATAAAGACAATGCACCGTCTCTGTCGGAATAATTTGAAGACCCGGTATAGCATAGCTACCGAGTTGGCGCCACTTTTAAAACACTTGCACTGCCTATTTTGCGATTTAACTTCACCAATCACGAGCATATTCTTGATATCGCATGATATTTTCTGGAGTTAAACACAATATTTAATCATTTGATCATTGCCTGCGGGACTTACATATTGGAAAATACTAAATGCGCAATTGAGGAGCAACAGTGACTCCCATTTGTTGGCACCTTACACCAAGAGATCTCCTGGAGCGACAAATAGCGTCGGTTCCTCTCTCATAACACGGTGTCTTCGACAAGGTGCCCATGCCTTGCGACAGCGGTGTATACCCGAGTGGCACATTCAGTCGATTTGTATTTGTTCCCGAAGGAAACAAAGGTTATTCTGCTGGAAGTTTGCTTTAGATTGACTTCCCGGCTGATGCAGAGCGTGGTTCGTGGCGCGTGTATGATCACTGGATTGCTCGTTGCACCCTGGTGTCTCGTCTTCTGCAACCGGGCAAACTAATGAAAATGCGGAGGTGGACAGTCGTTGGCTCCCGGGTGAGCGTCTTATGCACACGCTGGCGGTTTCGTCGTGAACTCGCCAAAAGCGTGCAAAAGAGTTTTCTTCGAGCACGCCGCGAAAGCACGGCCTTGCAGGGCCGGATTAAGGTGCGGGATAAAGGGGGTCTGCAGCCCTGGGCCCCAGGCTGTCAGGGGGTCCCATGGTGGCCCCTGAAAATTTGAAAATGTAAGTCGTTTTTTTTTATTTAAGAAAGCTCAGACAGAAAACGGAAGAAACACTCCGAAGGGCCTCTGGCGCAATGGCCATCTCGTTCTCTTTTCTTCAACAGGGAAACAAGGATGCCCATAGAGTTCCTGTCTCTAGATCAGCTGGCGTTTGTGAGCTCGCTGTACAAGAGCGTGCCAGAACAACAAAATTTAACACGGCCTCCCATGGCCCTTGCTAAATGTTTTTTTTTTTTTCTAACTGAAGCTTGATGGAAGCACGGTTATGGAGCATTCTTTTGTACTGGGGCCCCTTTAGCGTGCTTTACGGACAATTCTGGGCAGGAAGTTAAGCAAGCGTTAAGCAAGCAACACAGATGGTTTACACATGTTGTTTTAAACCTTTTTCGCGAAACTCCATATGGAGCTTATTCCAGAACGATAAGTTTGGAACAAGCGAAAAGGTGCCCGTAAATGTTTCAGGAAGCCGGCACTTGAGACGCCCCTCAACAGTTTTCGATGGGTACTGACTGCAAGCAAGTGCTCTAGAGTCGATATCTGGTCTGCCAGTGCAACTGAACACTCTTCCTTCCAGCGACTGATACGAATAGTGCAATGGTTTCACCAACCTCTGAGATATAACCTTTTATTCGTTAACTTTGAGTCATAGAACAAAATGGCCGCCGAGGTCTAAATTACTGCATTTAAAAAGAACAAGATTAGTACTAAATCTGATGCGAAACATTTCCCCATTCAAAAAGACAGCGTGTAGATACAAAAAGAAAACATATCGATTCTCATGATAAATTCTTTAGTGCAAATGTGCCCGAACGACAGCGGTCGACGTCTTAGAATCGCACGCAGTTTCTCCTATGCTTTAAATGTGGAAGTCTGTGTTTGTTTGCGAAACGAGGGTTCAGTTATTGGAAGAGCGTTTACGAAGTAGTTTGATCCCGATAAAGACTTCTTCCACCAACGAAATTTCTTTCTTGCCTATGTCACTTCCTTCACTGTTCACACCAGTAATTAATTAACAGAGGGCTAGTTAGAAGTTAAAACACTTCCAATAATTTGGAACAATCACAAGAATAGGGGCTCTAGATTTTCGTGGCAGTTGTCGATTTGCGAGGCATGCCATTTAGGGGAAGCGAAATTAGAATGGGAATTTTGCAGGTACCTTTTCGGTTGCTGCATAACTCAATTCATGTGTGATTAATGATGTCACTCGACATGTTAGCAAGAGGGTCACCTGTGCTACAAGTCGACATCGTGACCAATTTGTATAAACCGACCCGGGCATGTACTCTATGAATCTAGCTGTAATTCTAGTCAAACAAATTCATGAACGGAGTCAACATTTTAAACGGAAACAATTTAGTGTTTTTTGTTGCTGCTGTTCTTGTTTTTTGTGGTTAAGTTGCTGGATGTGAACGACAAATCCTAATGTTTTCCGCAATGATTATTTGATTTCATTTTTGTACCTCAAAATTACTATATTGTAAATTGCTAGAGCGGTTGATTATTTGCGAAGTAGCTTCTAAACAATCGCGTCCGCCTCAATGCCAGCAAGGAAAACTATTCCATTCAATCTACGGATCTAAACAAGGCTCGACAATAATCATACGATGAAACATATCTAGATTTAACAAGTTCAAAAATGTACATATTCCCGTCGTCATCGTTACCTCCACCACCACCGTCATCACCACCACCATTATTATAGGTAGAGGCCTCATAACAGCCTCAGCCCAGGGCCCCCAAAATGCCTTAATCCGGAACTGCGGCCTTGGCCAGCTCGCGTGGCCCCTCTTTAGGCGGCAGGCGTTCTCTTTCGGACTTATAAACGCCGAAGAACACCCGCGAGAGGAGAGAAGAAGAAAAAAATAAAAGCGCTTGAACCCCCTTGCCGAGGTGTCGACAGAAGCGCGCGTTCTCCTCGTTTGAAGGGACGGGAAAAGAAATGGCCGCGCTGCTAAAATAACCCGGCTTCATAACTCTTTGTCGTTCGTTCGGCGTTCCCGACGGCTGGTAATTGGTGGACCCCGTCCCGGGCTCTGGCGATGCCGAGAGCGGGGGGACGGCCAACGGGGATGGAAGCGGTGACGACGTCGCTCCGAAACAGACACCGGGTGGAGAGACAGGCTCCTGCTGGGAACCGATGCGCGCCGACGAAAGAGAAGGATAAATACCGGGGCCGACATAATTTACAAATTGGCGGCGCTTGTCGTGGCTTTCGCTACGACGAATTCTTAGGTTCCGCGCGGAGCGGACCGGGCGGCGAGAGGTCCCGCGACGGACGCGCAGCGAGCGAGCTGCAGCCCTCTCGGGCCCACCCGAGCGAACCCCCCGCATTTAGGGCCCTGGTGAGAGGCCTTTCTGTCGTCCCAGGGATGCCCGGTCCCACCGCGTTGACCTCCGCCCCCGGCCGTCGCCGGGAGGTCGCCCATTTGGAACTGCTTTCGCAAACGCAATATGAATTGCATCGGCCGCGTCTGCCCGCTGGGGGCCCCGCGCGGGCCCCGTGAGCGGATACCTGAGGAGGAGCGGCCGGGGTGGCCGGCGATTGAGTTGCACGGCTCTGGCAGCAGCGGGGGATGTTCGACGAGTGGGATGGATGTCTTGCCGGTCGGAGTTTACGATCTGCACGCGGGACCACCCGTGAGCTGGTCGGCCTGTGTAGCGATTGGCTACCGCGCTTGACAGGGCGGAGGGGACGGCCTCGCAGCGTGCCGTCTCGTGGCTGCGCGCGGGACCCGCTGGCGTGAGCCGCGCTGCGGGCGCGCTCGCTTTGAGCTGGGCCCCGGCGTTGTTACACCGCTGAAGAGCGATCGCGAATCCACGCTTGGCTGCTTCGCGATGGATCCGCCGCCGGCCTGATGGGGAATGGTCGGGGCCAATTCCGTGCCGCCGATTCCCAGACCGTGCGGGTCTTTCTTTTGTGTTCCGCTGCCGTAAATAAAGGCAACCAGCGTCACGTTCTTCGGGGGCATCTTTGCTTTGTTTCGGTGGGTTCTTTCGTGCGCTGTTCTTGATTTGCTCGGAGGCTGCCACGTAATGCGTGGTATTGTAACCCATGTGCGTGTTTCGATGCTTTTTTCTTTCTTTTTCTTGGTCGTCAAGCGCGTTCTCCGGTGAAAAAGTTTATGAAACATTCCTTTTTTTTTTCTAGTAGGTTTTAGTAGGATACGTCCTTGAAGGTACTATTTTTCCAGATGTGCTGCTGGAACAGTGTTTATGCCCGATAGGGGAGTCGAAGCGTTAGAAGCCAATGGAACATACAACTAGCCAACCAATGGCACCCGAATGAAACGTGCTGTGACAACACAGTCGTCTGGCAAAGACAAACAAACAAATGCGTACAAGCGTTGACAAGTCACTTTGGCTGCGAGTGTAAGCACGCTGAAGACACGGGTTTGCTCACGCTCGTTGCTGTCGGAGAGCTTTCTACAACAGTCCCTTTAATACATTCTAGATTGCTTATCTGGATGAGTCGCATTGCCAGTATGACCGGTTACGCAGTTGGGACAAGCGAACGACAGAGTAACACGCGTGCAAACAGTCACTCGACTGTGTCGTAAGCGCGGTAGGGATCTGTGTTAAGATGAGGAGGGAAAATATGCTAAGCTTCTAACTACATCCATTCATTTCATACAAGAGCAAAACATTGCCTAAACGTCCCCAAACTATATAGCCTAGCTCTCTAAGCCTCCTTACGTCTAAAGATATATTCATTACAGAAACGTTCTTTGAAACGATGAGAACAGCCCACACAAAAGGCGGCCGCGAAAGAAGGGAGAACACACACAGCGCTGTCTTGCAACTCGAGTACAAGACAGCGCTGTGTGTGTTCTTTCGTTCGCAGTCGTCTTTTGTATGGACTATTCTCATCGTTTGAAACCATGTTCCACCAACTATCCCAAGCTTCGTTGTTAACAAGTTTCATTGCGGACAGTTTGTAATTCTCCTCGTTGTCCTTTAGATAATACCTAGTTATCAACTTCCACCTATCTTTTTTTTTTTTTTGGCCTGACGTTGATTTTTAAAGGGATTGTCCGGTAAACACATCGGCATAATATCCGAATTTTCAGTCCTCCGCCGCACAAGTAGCTCATTTTTAAACAGGGTCCAACTGTTCAGATTACGCCCGCAAAACACACAGCCTTTTCGTTGGCAACGGCGGAAGCTCTGACGTAACATTACGCAAAGAGAGCCACGACAGCTCTTGACTGCTGTCTCAGTAAAATAACTCGGTCTAAGAAAAACAAGATTTACGCTAGTGAGGGCAGCTCAATTCTTCGACGATGGTTTTTGTACGCACCGTCAACCATGTTGATCAAAACCGGGAATAAGTCAACGCCCGCGACTCTGACGGTACCATGCCTGATGTGACGTCACGACACGACCAGCCATGCATACTTGCGAAATTTGACGTGAAGTTTCGTATTGACGTTGATATTTGATATACCGAATATTGGGGCGTTTTTTGATGAAATAAATATTACATGTGACTATATTTAGGCCCTCTCTACGTGACCAGTGCAAAATTTTAGTTACTTCCGGATACCACCGGACAATCCCTTCAAATTTAAATACACTCGTGAGTGCTGCACACGTCTGATCATTTTTACAGCACATGCGGCGTCAAAGCGGACAGGAGTGAAATTCTATAGAAGTTATCCGAGCTAACTCAGTTGTCCGAGCGTGTCACGTGATTATGTGGTCAGTCGTGACGGTGCGGATAGCGTGAGATCACGTGAAACAGTCGTTGTCAAAAAAAAAAAAAGAAACGAACAACGGAGCGGTGACCGAACAATAGGGAGGCTCTAATGAGGATGGGCGCAACTGCTAGATCGGGGATCACGGGATATGGACGCCATGTTATTGCTAAATTTTGCTGGGTGTCTACGGGGCAAAGGATCGTTTTATTTCCTGACTCAGGTCATAAGAGCGCATTAATGTGCTTGAATAATTTACGCAAGGTATAAACGATTAATTTTCTTAGCCACCAGTTTTGTTTCGATAGGTTAAGTATTTGTTTAACGCGAAGAATTGATAAAATCCGCCATCTTGGACGTTGCTGCTTGTCTGGCAACCCTGCTTTCTCCTCTCGACGTTTGCGATTCCCGGAGCGAGAAGGAAGCGAGAAAGGCTACTCACAAGGCGTTCGTTGCTTGCAATGGTAGGCGAGAGGATGAAAGGCACATGGGACAACAGAGCGGGCGTCTGCTCTCGTGCAGGCAACATTGGCGTATATCCTTCTCCCAATCCTCTCCCTCGGGCGCCGCCATTACATTGCAAACGCTCTCCAGTATTTGAGTTGCGCCCACCCTAGCTAGAGCCTCCCTACTGAACAATATCTACAGGGAGCCTCGTAGCGGCGGATGCGGGCAGTGTTTAAAGCAAAAGAACCGGTTCGTGTTTTTGTTTTTGTTTTTTATTATTTAAACAAATTTTATCGCTTGTGATCCGCCGCAAACGGCGCTGTTTCTACGCTCGACTCTTGATTGTCCGACTGCGATAATAATGCCACTCCTTCATAGGAATTTGTGTCACCGCAGCGACTAATCGTGCAGCCGCAGGAGCTGCCTATTGTATTGACAAATTCCGCTTAGTCATTCGATTGGAACCATTCCAATTCCCTTTAGAATGGGAGTTGTTCTTTAGTAATCCACCGCCATTAGGGCTTGTGCACTATTAATGCAATCATTATGCTGCAATTCGCTCTTTCTCGCTTGATTTGAAACGTGGTGGCGCCAGTGTGCCAATAGCCCCCAACCACCTCCGGTGTTGAACTACACGGCGGGTTTCGTAGTATTTGCGAAATCAAGTATACACGCTATCTTCTGGAAATTGCCACTTATACACGAACTCATCTCTGTGACGTCATGGCGCGGTGGTGGCGCGCCGGTCGCACTTCCGGTCTGGGGCTGTGGGCAGAAGTCCCCATGCCAGACGTGTATTCCTGCGTTGTTTTGAAAGGAAACAGACAAAAACCTGCCTTCTCGTCAAAACGCCGCGACTGGGGCCGTACAAAAAGTGTCGAGAAAGGTTTGAAGGTCAGTTTTCACGTGCTCGGTTCGTCCGAGAATCTGGATATGTGCCGGGAAAAGGGAAAAGCAGACGCCGTCGGACAACGATTGCTTGGGCGGGAAGCACTTTGGGTTGAATTCACGGATACTTGTGGTCATCAGATTTATTTGTTTTGTTCCAACATGAACGCCAGAAAACCGTCAAGTTGTGCGGACCACCTGCGGACTACGTTCAGTGCGTCTTCAAGTTCAAACGGCCGCCTGATCGTTCAAACTGTCGTCTGCTCTTTCAAACGTTTCTGCTTGTCGTCTGCTCTCTTAGACGACGCCGGCCCGTAGACCAAAAGTTGGCCCGGTCCTTGCGATAAGAAGTAAGTGCAGGCCTCAAAAGACTTAAATTTGAAGGTTGGTAAGCAGGCTCTTCGTAAACAGTAGATACATGGAGATGTTGATTATTGTTACCAGCGGCCATCGCCGACTTGTTATGCCTGATTCACTTGGTCCGATTCTGCTTGCGATTTTCAGTATTGACGTCGACCATCTCAGCTACGGTTCACGCTTTTGCAGCCCGAGCGACGTCGCGACTGAAAATTGCGAGCGAAATCTCATCAGGTGAATCAGGCTTTAGCGAACATTCTGCGGTGTCCACGCGGAATGAATCGCCGCATGTCAGATTATTCACTCGAAGTTTCGCGGTGTAACGAGCCTCGTTAATTTCGCTGACGCTGCTCATGTAGTCAGACATTGCCAGGAAGACGTAGAATCAACAATTCGATTGCGAAAAAGGGCAGGGGGACTCACACTGACGCCGATAACATCGCGTTTCAATGGTTTGTTTATGGGCGACGGCGCGCTTGTTGCCCACACCCCCATCGCGCATGCGCGGCGCCGGTGGCGTCCGCTAGGGGCGCTCGGGCGCTCCGGTTTGTTTGTAAACATGAGTTGGTGTATAGCACTGTCAGGCTAATTCACCGTTATGATAAAAGAATGATGAGTAAATATTTAGGAAATATACGAGAACCGGAAGTTGGCCGGGGCTACGCAATAGATGGCACCAAAGGGGGGCGAATAAAAGGCGACATTCGTTGAGTGAAGCAGAAAACACGCAGTGAGACCAGTCTGCACTGCACGTGACAACGCTCAATTTTGCGTGGTCCCATTTCCATGCGACCACTAACGCCCCTTTGAATATGAAGAGCAGCTGTTCAAGGGTGCACCGACCAGCAAAACGGCGAGTATCGCGCCACGTGTAGCAAAAAGTGAAGATTATGACACGGTGAAGATAATCTCGCCGAAGAAGTACCGCTACGTTCCGCTGGAAGGTTCTGCGGGCCCAAGAAGGCACGCGCACCGCTGCTCGTATTTCTTTTGACTGTGTCTGTACATTCCCGACGCCGCCTGATTTGCTCCGATGGTCTCGTACAATTCGCAATTGTATACACCTTAAAAATGTTGAAATTGATTTCTTTTTATTTCTTTTGTCGGTATTTTGTTTAGAATCCACGTGTATCGCTAACAGCCACTCTTCTCTGCCTCTTCCCAAGGTGGCAAACGATTGGACTACCTGAATGGTAGATGTCTCATCGGCCAGGAGTATTTCGACCATGCGGCTACATGGCCGTACGACCAGTGCACCAACTGCGAATGTCAGGTATGTCCTAGTTGTCGGCTATAAGTAGACCTGACGGATTGCGCGTGCCACCGAAACATCCCTCTGCGTGTAGAAGTTTCGCTGGGTTAGGGCACTGCTGACGGTAAGTGTATTCTTGCGAACATACTTTTCGTATATATTTTGGAGAAAAGTAGTGGTTTCAAAATAGAATGACACTCTCCTAGAGTTACGGTCATCCAATCTCGCCTGTAACTCTAGGAGCATAAAAAATGCGGTGGCAGTTGAAGCGACAACCATATCGCAGTGATATCGACAAACAAGGAAGTTACAGTGGCTTCGGAAAGTTTGCAAGGAATTTATGTACCACTACGTGCATTAAATTCGCATCGCTGATGAAGTAACCGAGAAATTACAAATTTTGAAAAACTTGGAAATTACAAAACATAAAAAATGTGCGCATATCATCAGTGCTTTGGACTAGGGCTGGACGCTTAATCGGTTAACCTACCTATTAATCGATTAATGCTTTAATCGCGATTAATTTTTAACCGGTTAAATTTTGGCTAAATATCAAGTAAAAATGCAACGCTTTCACCACGCAGACGAGGACGCGTACACCTGTATGGAGCTAAACTTTATGTGAAATTTGGACTTAAAGTAAACTGTAGGGACGAGTTTTGTAACTCCAAATTAGTGAAGGTTATTCGCGTCTCTAGCTCGTTGCTCGCCCTCTCGCGGCGGAAACGGGAAGCGCTCTAGTGAGGATCCCTCGGTTCTCCTGCTCACCGGGCACGGCGGAACAGTCATGGCTCGCGGAATGTAATTTCCGAATGCAAACAACACTCTCCACTAGCCCGATGTAGCGTTGCAGCCGGTATGGAATTATGCCTTACTATCTAGAGAGTTTTAGTATTGAATATAAAAGCAAACGCAAGCGCCTTGCATTTGCGTTAGAGTTGCGTGTTCCCCGCTGCGCATGCGCGCCTTCGCCATGCGCCAATCGAAGACCGCAATTTTGGGACCCGCGCACGGGCAGTGTGAAACACGCAACGTTAACGCAAACAAACAGTGCTTGCGTTCTCTGGTATACGCAATACTAAAACTCACTAGTGTTTCACCGGTTTTCCAACACCAACGAAACGTGCTGCAGTGAGCAGATGTGCAAGCGTGTAGGCGTTCCTTCGAATTGGAAAGGCTGAGATTGGCTAAACAACGGTGCGTAAAAATTAAAGAAAATAAATGTTCTGCAAAAGCTTTGTAATTAAAAAAATAAACGGAATTCCTCTTTATATTTCTGGGCATTTGGTCTGGAAGGATTGGCGGCGAATTTCGAAGTTTCTCCGACTGTCAAAAGTTGCGACTTTGAGAGCACCATTTGCTGTACTCACAATTATTGCCATTTTACACGGATTTGTCATTGTTTTCATTTATTTTGGACTATTTTTTTATTTTTTTAACTGGACCTGGGAGAACCCAGAAAAGAGCGCGGCTCCTGCTTCTAAGCAGAAAATGCAAGTTCGCTCCAATACCAAAAAGATGTGGAAAATGCAACATGCATCACAAACCACAGAAATGTCCAGCATACCGGCAAAACATGCCACGTATGTAGTAAAAATAATCACTTCTCGGCTTGTTTCAAATCCACGAAGACAGTTGACGAAGTGTATAACCAAGACGATTTTTCAGTTTTGGAGATCAAAAATGGCAGTGCTGACTGGATTATACCAGCGACCGTTTCTGGCAGAGAAGTTCAACTGGGACCAGGTTCCCAAGCCAACCTGCTACCGTTATCGACTTTCAAGAAACTAAGGGGAACAAGTGTGCCGAAACCGTCGAAGGCTATACTGAGGAACTACAACGGAGGGGGAGTCATCGGACACAATGCAATAGCAGAACTGCGAGTCAACGTCAATGGGACAAAAGCAATGTTAGACTTTTTCATCGTCAAGGAAACAAGTCAGGCGCTTCTCGGGCTCGGAGCATGTGAGTCATTTGGGCTAACCAACCATGTCAACGCCGTGACAAGTGCCTATGACCATGCAAAAAGGATCGTAGAAAAATTTCCAAAACTGTTCGAGGGTATCGGATGTACCGCTAAAGAGTGTATAGGATGGTTCTGAAAGACGGAATTAAACCAGTCATCCAAGCAGCTCGCCGAGTACCGCAGCTGCTCAAGGAACCTCTGAAAGAAAAACTAACCAGAATGAAACAGGCTGGAATAATAGTAGGGATGGAAGAACCGTCAGACTGGGTCAGCCCACTCGTCGTCGTTCGTAATAAAGACAACAAACTACGAGTGTGCATGGATCCCAGATTTGTCAAGGAAAGTCCTGAAGCGCGAGCATTAAGAAATGCCAAAAAGGGAAGACATCGAGGCGGAGCTGGCTGGCGCGCGTTTTTTCTCCATGTACGCCAACGCTGGTTTCCGCCAGATGCCCCTGGATGAAGAAACGTCGGACATCTGCACGTTCAGTACTCCGATTGGAGGATTCCGCTTCAAGCGTCTTCCGTTCGGAATTTCGTCTGCACCGGAGGTCTTTCAGAAGACAATGACACAGATCTTGACCGGGAATTCGAGTTTACATAGACGACGTCCTCATTTGGGGTGCCACGCGTGAGGAGCGCGATACATGACTCCAAATAGCTCTTCAAGCGTCTCAAAACGCGCCTGACATTAAATGCAAATGAAGTGCCAGTTCTGCGTCACAGAAGTCATCTTACTTGGTGACAGGGTATCCAAAGACGGGATGGGGATACAGCCTGATCCTGAGCTTGTTAAAAGCGTTCTACAGATGCCTGCTCCGACAACCAAGAAAGGAGTTCAAGGGATGATGGCTGTCGTCACCTACTTTGGAAAGTACCTGTCTCGACTTTGGGACAAGACCGACACATTACGAGATCTACTGAATTAAGGACACTTCCATCTTTGAGTGGACACCGGCTCAGGGCAACGAATGGCAAGAGATCAAAGCGTCGCTCACTGCAGCGCTAGTGCTTGCTTTCTCCGATCAATCCCTTGCAACTAAGGTATCTACGGACATTTCTGAGTACGGCTTGGGTGCAGATTTATTCCAACAGCGTGGAAACGAATGGCGTCCAGTGGCTTTCGCCTCAAGAGTACTCACAAACAGCGAGACAAGATGCTCACAGAATGAAAAGGAAGCGCTTGGGAACACCTATGGGTGTGAGCGATTTCATGATTTCATCTATGGAAAAAAAAAGGATAGTAAAAACTGATCACAAACCACTTATATATATTTCCAAGAACCTAGGAGACATGCCTCCAAGACTGTAGCGTTTCTTTATTCGCCTAATGAAATACGATTACGAGTTCCAGTACGTTCCTGGCAAACAACTGCTTTTCGCGGATGCACTTTCAAGAGCGCCGATCCGAAAAACCCAAACCGAACTTGACGAAGACGAAGACGTTGAAGTTGATGCAGTCTCTGTTCTTTCAATTCTAGTGTGAGCAAGCAGACACTTAAACTTTAGTTTCTACAACGCAAGATGACGAAGAACTACACCAAATCGCACAAGCGCTAAAAGCCTATGAGTGAAAGGAGGGACCGTTCAAACCTTTTGCTATACAGAACTATTTATGGTAAATGGTGCACTGCTGAAAGGTTCGAAAGTTTTCATTCCTAGGACACTCCAAAAAGAAATGCTCAAAAGAGCAGACGAAGGGCACCTTGGCATCGCCAAATGTAAGGAAAAAGCAAAAACGTTGATGTTCTAGCCCGGAATGACGTCCGAGATACAGAAAATTATCAGCCGCTGCGTGACATGCAAACGTATGCGTATCGTCAGCCAAAAGAAGCGCTCGATCATGATGCGACCTACACCGAGCCAACCATGGGAACGTGTGGGAGTAGACCTCTGCCAGTGTGCTGGAAGGTCATACCTTGTGGTGCATGACGCATACTCGAACTTCCCATCAGTAGAACTTCTACCGGATACAACTGCAACCACCGTAGTCAACAAACTTTCAAGTATATTTGCAAGGCATGGATACCTCTGCAGGTACGCTCTGACAACGGGACACAGTTTGTTGTTCGCCTCAAACTATGAATTTGAGCACGTGACCTAGAGCCCAGGAGTCCCACAGTCCAACGGTCTGGCCCAAAGGGGTGTACAAATTATAAAGAGCTTACTTAGGAAAACCAATCACGCAAACAAAGATTTCTACCTGGGTTTGTTAAATTACAGATCCTCACCATTAGAAGAAGGAAAGTCAGCTAGCAAATTTCTGATGAGTCGCCGGATCTGTTCCAGGATACCTGACTTCACAAAGAACCACTACGATACTGTTCAGAAACATAAACAAACAAAACTAAATGGACAAAACCTCTCATCGTTGCAACCTGGAGACGCTGTCAGCGTACGACACGATGACGGTTGGACAGTGGAAGCTCAAGTCGAGACTTCGGTAGCACCGATATCTTAAATGGAAGCACCTTCTCCCCTCCTCCGAAGACTTCGATACTCCGGACCGTTCACAAGGAACCGGGGAGTCTAATAACGACGCTGTAGAGCGAACTTTATATAAGGCAACGCAGCAGAGTGCGGTGAGCACAGCGGTAAAACCGACAACTTCGTCTGCAACTGAACCACATGTGACCCATGCGACAGCGAGAACACCGCGCCGGCATTCCAGGGGCTCTAATCTATAGACACTTGGCGAAAAAGTCGGCGAGAAATCCGGCGGCTATGATTTGCCGGCGCCAAGGTCAAGTGCGACGCTGACATATCACGGCCGCCGTATTTCTCTCCGATTTTTTTCGCCAAGTGTCCAGATTCGGGCCCCTGTTCGCACCTCAGCGCGTTTGAAGCAACCGTCCCGTCATCAGGGATACGCCACGAACATTAAGCAGATTCCTTGAGCCCGCAAGTCCGGCATTCCTGCTCACTCAGCAAAGAAAGGGGGTCCATCGGGATATGCCGGCGCGAGATGTACATAGACGATAAAGTGACATGCCACTGCTCTCGCCATGGTGGTATTACGTCGTCGTTCCTGGTACACCGTCGGGTCGAGGGAGGGGGGTAGGGGCGGGGTTGAAAGAGGGCTTTAATGTCAGCAGATCGGATGAAGGAAAGGAGTGCGTTGTAAACTGCTCTTTGTAGTGGTGGGGGCCATGTCGGGAACGTACACTCACTGGCTTGTAGCGCTTATATGGGCGTTCCGCGCTGCCTCTGAGTTGCTGCCGGGCGCGATGACGGTGGGTAGCCAGGCCACGGCAGTCCAATAGCAAGTGATGTTGCGTGGCCCACGCCCCGAAGTACCGGCATGTTGGGTCATTCTGATCTGGTCGATATACGTATCAGTAGGCAGGAGTACCGCCGTGCCGGTGCGTATTTCATGAAGGGTGAAAATTTCCCACCTGGTGATGCTTTTTGGGATTGGGGGAATCTCTAGCAGCGGTCTGAGATGTTCTTGTTTACGGCCATTTTTTAGTGCAGTGCGTACATCACTGAGGTCGGGATCGTGTTCGTCCGTTGCTGCTTGGGGAGAGCCTCCGTCGTGGCAGCGCGCACGTGGAGAGCAACGTGGTGGGTGGCCTTCATTGTGCCTTCCCTCCCGTGCGAGCCGATTGGCCCGCTCGTTGCCCTTCATTCCCGCGCGCCCCGGCACCCATCCACGAACGTGGATTCCATGCTCGAATGCGAGGCGGTCCAGCATTGTGTGGGTGTTTCACACGGGTGCGGTGTCAAGGAGGCTTTCTACATGCCTGGGAGCGCCGCTTGGCAATCTGTGTGTTCGGCCACGGTGGCAAAGGCGAAGAGTCGGGTTCTCGACTCCACATATTCGAGTGCGGCCTCTATGGCTTGAAGCTGGGCGCTCGTTGGAATCAGGTGTGTCCTTATCATATGCGCCTCGTGGAACTTATTTCTACGTCTTCTGTGCAGAAGGCGATGCCCGTCGAACTAGGGCCGATGAAGGCCTCTGTATACATATGTGCGACTTCGACTCCACCATTGCGCTTTAGGCATGGCGTCGGACTTGACTAGCCCGGCGATTGGGGTCGTCGTCTCCGACGTGCAGGAATGGGATCCACGCTGGCAGTGTCCGACATCCAGGGTGGGTCGGGGTCCGGTAGGAGTGGTGCTTGGGGCTGGTATCCAATGGGTTCGAGAATGGCTCGGCCCGGCTTCGTTAGTGACAGGCGTTGCAGTTGGCCGAGGCGAACATAATGTGACCAGTCGCTGAGAGCGTTGAGACGGGCCTCCCTGTAGAGATATTTTGTCGTAGTGTCCATCGATAGGCCCAGGCCCAGGGCCGTCCGCGCGCCACGTCATTTGAGAGCCTCTAACTTGTCTCTGAGTCTTGGTGAACGTCAGGAAGGGCATCGCATAGAGTATTCGCGACATTATACTATACCTCGCGGTTCAGGAGCTTGAGCGTGTTCTCTGGGTTTTCTCAATATCGTCCTGCAGTGCAGGCGATTAGGTTGTGGAGAGTCGTGCACCGCTTCTTGATTGCTGCTGCTGGTATCGATGGCAAGGCCGAGGACGGTGATTGACTCTTTTTGTGGGAGTGGCTGATCCTCGAGAAGGGGAGCCTGGAGAAGCGGAGCCGCCTCTTTGTGTGCATGCTTGCCTCCGAGTACGATGTATGACGATTTCGTGGGAGATGGGTCCAGGTCCTCTTGAATGGCATCTTGCTGCTGTCCGATAGGGCCCGATCGGGTCCAGATAGTAACGTCGTCGGCATACAGGGAGTGGCCCACGTGCTCGACCCGGTTGAGCGGGCCCGGTAAATCTGATATAAGAACGTTAAGTAAGAGGCAACTGAGGACGGTGCCTTGTAGTTCACCGTGCCACCATTTGGTCAAAGATCTTGGCTACGGTGGAGGTGCGGGAGTTGGGCCGCAGGTTGTTCGGCGAGTCAATCGGCTTCCCCGGCTTGAGGATCGGCGTGATCGTCGAGGTTTTCCATACCTGCGGTGTTCCTCCGGTTGCTCAGACATTGTTGTTCAATGCCAGGAGTTCTTCCAGCCCCTCGTCCGGTAGGCTCTTCAGTACTGAGTACTTAATGACGTCCGGCCCCGGTACGCTTTTTATGTTTTTCTTTTCTAGTGCGAAATGGAACTCGAAAAGCGTGAAGGGTTCGTCTATCGGGCCTACGTGCACGCTGGGTGCGGTTGGGGATGGTTTCTCCTCTGGGCTCGTTGTAGCAGGTGTTCTTGTATAGGGAAGAACTGTGGGCCAAGAAGTTCCGCCAGCTTTCGGGGGAGAGTTTAAGTGCCAGCGATGCAACGGCGTTTCTGGCCGGTCGAGTGCCATCCACAGCGTTCCCCACGCGCCACATCTTTGCTGGGTGAATCGTTGCAGAGAACGTTGCACAGAGTTCTCGCCACCCTTTGCGCCGCATATGTTTTGTATATTTCCGCGGTCGAACGATTGCTCTGTGGTATTCACTGCGCACTCGTGTAGAAGTTCTATCTCGTCGGTGCCTACACTGCTCTCGTAGCCTCGCTGCCTTCACGTTGAGGAGGTGAAGGTCTGGGACTGGATTCGCGGGTCCGATTCGATCGGTTTGCGTGGCACTTTTCTTGGCCTGTTGGATCTTCTCGATGAAGGTCCCGGACGCCTGTGTGTAGCGCGCACGGAAGTCGCCCCACTTCGTCATATTGACTGTTCTCTTCAATGGTCTGTCTAGAGATGGGAGATTGTTTGTGTGAACAGGGTTTAGAAAGTGGTCGGTATGTATAGCCATGCAGTCCGGAAGGGCCTGCCACGATGCTTTAATTTTCGGTGACGCCCACGTGAGGTCCGGCGTGGTGTCGTGTTGTGTTTCCGTAGCCGCCGCTCGTGTCGCTACCATTGGTTGATTCAGGAGCAGAAGTTCGGCTATGTCTATAGCCTTCACCAGCTTTCGTCCCCTTCTTGTCGTGGCAGGTTAGGTTAGGTTAGGTTAAGTTAGGTTCACCACCGAAAAACGCAGTCTCAGTTGTGACATGAAGAAATGCAAAACGACACGCTGGATGGATGGATGGATGTTAATGGCTTTATCCTTTGTAGCGGACGGTAGCTTGCGCCACCTAGCCTAAGTCTAAAAAGCAAAAACATGTGATTCCTCCCACCCTTCTAACACCAATTTTCTCCCCCTAACTATCACTGGGCAGTGTGGGATATCACCAGGATAACCTTCAGGAAATCGGGCAAAAAAAAATCACACCTTCTGTTTCTTCCTTCCGGCGAGGGAGTCGCCAATTTTCCTTTGGCCAAACCTTGTCGGCGTTAGCCCAGCACTGGACCCACTGGGAGACAGGGTTGAGAGTTTGGGCCGGAGCCACGCGGGAGGAGTCTCAATTTTCCTCTGTCCCGCCTGTCCCCAGCTGTGCTAGTTAGTTGTTCATCATTCAATTTTCCCTAAAAATTTCCACCACTCTTCT